>OX387217.1:23100320-23115320 GCA_947561695.1 Tyria jacobaeae | reverse complement strand
AACCTAACCTAACCTAACCTAACCTAACCTAACCTAACCTAACCTAACCTAACCTAACCTAACCTAACCTAACCTAACCTAACCTAACCTAACCTAACCTAACCTAACCTAACCTAACCTAACCTAACCTAACCTAACCTAACCTAACCTAACCTAACCTAACCTAACCTAACCTAACCTAACCTAACCTAACCTAACCTAACCTAACCTAACCTAACCTAACCTAACCTAACCTAACCTAACCTAACCTAACCTAACCTAACCTAACCTAACCTAACCTAACCTAACCTAACCTAACCTAACCTAACCTAACCTAACCTAACCTAACCTAACCTAACCTAACCTAACCTAACCTAACCTAACCTAACCTAACCTAACCTAACCTAACCTAACCTAACCTAACCTAACCTAACCTAACCTAACCTAACCTAACCTAACCTAACCTAACCTAACCTAACCTAACCTAACCTAACCTAACCTAACCTAACCTAACCTAACCTAACCTAACCTAACCTAACCTAACCTAACCTAACCTAACCTAACCTAACCTAACCTAACCTAACCTAACCTAACCTAACCTAACCTAACCTAACCTAACCTAACCTAACCTAACCTAACCTAACCTAACCTAACCTAACCTAACCTAACCTAACCTAACCTAACCTAACCTAACCTAACCTAACCTAACCTAACCTAACCTAACCTAACCTAACCTAACCTAACCTAACCTAACCTAACCTAACCTAACCTAACCTAACCTAACCTAACCTAACCTAACCTAACCTAACCTAACCTAACCTAACCTAACCTAACCTAACCTAACCTAACCTAACCTAACCTAACCTAACCTAACCTAACCTAACCTAACCTAACCTAACCTAACCTAACCTAACCTAACCTAACCTAACCTAACCTAACCTAACCTAACCTAACCTAACCTAACCTAACCTAACCTAACCTAACCTAACCTAACCTAACCTAACCTAACCTAACCTAACCTAACCTAACCTAACCTAACCTAACCTAACCTAACCTAACCTAACCTAACCTAACCTAACCTAACCTAACCTAACCTAACCTAACCTAACCTAACCTAACCTAACCTAACCTAACCTAACCTAACCTAACCTAACCTAACCTAACCTAACCTAACCTAACCTAACCTAACCTAACCTAACCTAACCTAACCTAACCTAACCTAACCTAACCTAACCTAACCTAACCTAACCTAACCTAACCTAACCTAACCTAACCTAACCTAACCTAACCTAACCTAACCTAACCTAACCTAACCTAACCTAACCTAACCTAACCTAACCTAACCTAACCTAACCTAACCTAACCTAACCTAACCTAACCTAACCTAACCTAACCTAACCTAACCTAACCTAACCTAACCTAACCTAACCTAACCTAACCTAACCTAACCTAACCTAACCTAACCTAACCTAACCTAACCTAACCTAACCTAACCTAACCTAACCTAACCTAACCTAACCTAACCTAACCTAACCTAACCTAACCTAACCTAACCTAACCTAACCTAACCTAACCTAACCTAACCTAACCTAACCTAACCTAACCTAACCTAACCTAACCTAACCTAACCTAACCTAACCTAACCTAACCTAACCTAACCTAACCTAACCTAACCTAACCTAACCTAACCTAACCTAACCTAACCTAACCTAACCTAACCTAACCTAACCTAACCTAACCTAACCTAACCTAACCTAACCTAACCTAACCTAACCTAACCTAACCTAACCTAACCTAACCTAACCTAACCTAACCTAACCTAACCTAACCTAACCTAACCTAACCTAACCTAACCTAACCTAACCTAACCTAACCTAACCTAACCTAACCTAACCTAACCTAACCTAACCTAACCTAACCTAACCTAACCTAACCTAACCTAACCTAACCTAACCTAACCTAACCTAACCTAACCTAACCTAACCTAACCTAACCTAACCTAACCTAACCTAACCTAACCTAACCTAACCTAACCTAACCTAACCTAACCTAACCTAACCTAACCTAACCTAACCTAACCTAACCTAACCTAACCTAACCTAACCTAACCTAACCTAACCTAACCTAACCTAACCTAACCTAACCTAACCTAACCTAACCTAACCTAACCTAACCTAACCTAACCTAACCTAACCTAACCTAACCTAACCTAACCTAACCTAACCTAACCTAACCTAACCTAACCTAACCTAACCTAACCTAACCTAACCTAACCTAACCTAACCTAACCTAACCTAACCTAACCTAACCTAACCTAACCTAACCTAACCTAACCTAACCTAACCTAACCTAACCTAACCTAACCTAACCTAACCTAACCTAACCTAACCTAACCTAACCTAACCTAACCTAACCTAACCTAACCTAACCTAACCTAACCTAACCTAACCTAACCTAACCTAACCTAACCTAACCTAACCTAACCTAACCTAACCTAACCTAACCTAACCTAACCTAACCTAACCTAACCTAACCTAACCTAACCTAACCTAACCTAACCTAACCTAACCTAACCTAACCTAACCTAACCTAACCTAACCTAACCTAACCTAACCTAACCTAACCTAACCTAACCTAACCTAACCTAACCTAACCTAACCTAACCTAACCTAACCTAACCTAACCTAACCTAACCTAACCTAACCTAACCTAACCTAACCTAACCTAACCTAACCTAACCTAACCTAACCTAACCTAACCTAACCTAACCTAACCTAACCTAACCTAACCTAACCTAACCTAACCTAACCTAACCTAACCTAACCTAACCTAACCTAACCTAACCTAACCTAACCTAACCTAACCTAACCTAACCTAACCTAACCTAACCTAACCTAACCTAACCTAACCTAACCTAACCTAACCTAACCTAACCTAACCTAACCTAACCTAACCTAACCTAACCTAACCTAACCTAACCTAACCTAACCTAACCTAACCTAACCTAACCTAACCTAACCTAACCTAACCTAACCTAACCTAACCTAACCTAACCTAACCTAACCTAACCTAACCTAACCTAACCTAACCTAACCTAACCTAACCTAACCTAACCTAACCTAACCTAACCTAACCTAACCTAACCTAACCTAACCTAACCTAACCTAACCTAACCTAACCTAACCTAACCTAACCTAACCTAACCTAACCTAACCTAACCTAACCTAACCTAACCTAACCTAACCTAACCTAACCTAACCTAACCTAACCTAACCTAACCTAACCTAACCTAACCTAACCTAACCTAACCTAACCTAACCTAACCTAACCTAACCTAACCTAACCTAACCTAACCTAACCTAACCTAACCTAACCTAACCTAACCTAACCTAACCTAACCTAACCTAACCTAACCTAACCTAACCTAACCTAACCTAACCTAACCTAACCTAACCTAACCTAACCTAACCTAACCTAACCTAACCTAACCTAACCTAACCTAACCTAACCTAACCTAACCTAACCTAACCTAACCTAACCTAACCTAACCTAACCTAACCTAACCTAACCTAACCTAACCTAACCTAACCTAACCTAACCTAACCTAACCTAACCTAACCTAACCTAACCTAACCTAACCTAACCTAACCTAACCTAACCTAACCTAACCTAACCTAACCTAACCTAACCTAACCTAACCTAACCTAACCTAACCTAACCTAACCTAACCTAACCTAACCTAACCTAACCTAACCTAACCTAACCTAACCTAACCTAACCTAACCTAACCTAACCTAACCTAACCTAACCTAACCTAACCTAACCTAACCTAACCTAACCTAACCTAACCTAACCTAACCTAACCTAACCTAACCTAACCTAACCTAACCTAACCTAACCTAACCTAACCTAACCTAACCTAACCTAACCTAACCTAACCTAACCTAACCTAACCTAACCTAACCTAACCTAACCTAACCTAACCTAACCTAACCTAACCTAACCTAACCTAACCTAACCTAACCTAACCTAACCTAACCTAACCTAACCTAACCTAACCTAACCTAACCTAACCTAACCTAACCTAACCTAACCTAACCTAACCTAACCTAACCTAACCTAACCTAACCTAACCTAACCTAACCTAACCTAACCTAACCTAACCTAACCTAACCTAACCTAACCTAACCTAACCTAACCTAACCTAACCTAACCTAACCTAACCTAACCTAACCTAACCTAACCTAACCTAACCTAACCTAACCTAACCTAACCTAACCTAACCTAACCTAACCTAACCTAACCTAACCTAACCTAACCTAACCTAACCTAACCTAACCTAACCTAACCTAACCTAACCTAACCTAACCTAACCTTAACCTAACCTAACCTAACCTAACCTAACCTAACCTAACCTAACCTAACCTAACCTAACCTAACCTAACCTACCTAACCTAACCTAACCTAACCTAACCTAACCTAACCTAACCTAACCTAACCTAACCTAACCTAACCTAACCTAACCTAACCTAACCTAACCTAACCTAACCTAACCTAACCTAACCTAACCTAACCTAACCTAACCTAACCTAACCTAACCTAACCTAACCTAACCTAACCTAACCTAACCTAACCTAACCTAACCTAACCTAACCTAACCTAACCTAACCTAACCTAACCTAACCTAACCTAACCTAACCTAACCTAACCTAACCTAACCTAACCTAACCTAACCTAACCTAACCTAACCTAACCTAACCTAACCTAACCTAACCTAACCTAACCTAACCTAACCTAACCTAACCTCACCTAACCTAACCTAACCTAACCTAACCTAACCTAACCTAACCTAACCTAACCTAACCTAACCTAACCTAACCTAACCTAACCTAACCTAACCTAACCTAACCTAACCTAACCTAACCTAACCTAACCTAACCTAACCTAACCTAACCTAACCTAACCTAACCTAACCTAACCTAACCTAACCTAACCTAACCTAACCTAACCTAACCTAACCTAACCTAACCTAACCTAACCTAACCTAACCTAACCTAACCTAACCTAACCTAACCTAACCTAACCTAACCTAACCTAACCTAACCTAACCTAACCTAACCTAACCTAACCTAACCTAACCTAACCTAACCTAACCTAACCTAACCTAACCTAACCTAACCTAACCTAACCTAACCTAACCTAACCTAACCTAACCTAACCTAACCTAACCTAACCTAACCTAACCTAACCTAACCTAACCTAACCTAACCTAACCTAACCTAACCTAACCTAACCTAACCTAACCTAACCTAACCTAACCTAACCTAACCTAACCTAACCTAACCTAACCTAACCTAACCTAACCTAACCTAACCTAACCTAACCTAACCTAACCTAACCTAACCTAACCTAACCTAACCTAACCTAACCTAACCTAACCTAACCTAACCTAACCTAACCTAACCTAACCTAACCTAACCTAACCTAACCTAACCTAACCTAACCTAACCTAACCTAACCTAACCTAACCTAACCTAACCTAACCTAACCTAACCTAACCTAACCTAACCTAACCTAACCTAACCTAACCTAACCTAACCTAACCTAACCTAACCTAACCTAACCTAACCTAACCTAACCTAACCTAACCTAACCTAACCTAACCTAACCTAACCTAACCTAACCTAACCTAACCTAACCTAACCTAACCTAACCTAACCTAACCTAACCTAACCTAACCTAACCTAACCTAACCTAACCTAACCTAACCTAACCTAACCTAACCTAACCTAACCTAACCTAACCTAACCTAACCTAACCTAACCTAACCTAACCTAACCTAACCTAACCTAACCTAACCTAACCTAACCTAACCTAACCTAACCTAACCTAACCTAACCTAACCTAACCTAACCTAACCTAACCTAACCTAACCTAACCTAACCTAACCTAACCTAACCTAACCTAACCTAACCTAACCTAACCTAACCTAACCTAACCTAACCTAACCTAACCTAACCTAACCTAACCTAACCTAACCTAACCTAACCTAACCTAACCTAACCTAACCTAACCTAACCTAACCTAACCTAACCTAACCTAACCTAACCTAACCTAACCTAACCTAACCTAACCTAACCTAACCTAACCTAACCTAACCTAACCTAACCTAACCTAACCTAACCTAACCTAACCTAACCTAACCTAACCTAACCTAACCTAACCTAACCTAACCTAACCTAACCTAACCTAACCTAACCTAACCTAACCTAACCTAACCTAACCTAACCTAACCTAACCTAACCTAACCTAACCTAACCTAACCTAACCTAACCTAACCTAACCTAACCTAACCTAACCTAACCTAACCTAACCTAACCTAACCTAACCTAACCTAACCTAACCTAACCTAACCTAACCTAACCTAACCTAACCTAACCTAACCTAACCTAACCTAACCTAACCTAACCTAACCTAACCTAACCTAACCTAACCTAACCTAACCTAACCTAACCTAACCTAACCTAACCTAACCTAACCTAACCTAACCTAACCTAACCTAACCTAACCTAACCTAACCTAACCTAACCTAACCTAACCTAACCTAACCTAACCTAACCTAACCTAACCTAACCTAACCTAACCTAACCTAACCTAACCTAACCTAACCTAACCTAACCTAACCTAACCTAACCTAACCTAACCTAACCTAACCTAACCTAACCTAACCTAACCTAACCTAACCTAACCTAACCTAACCTAACCTAACCTAACCTAACCTAACCTAACCTAACCTAACCTAACCTAACCTAACCTAACCTAACCTAACCTAACCTAACCTAACCTAACCTAACCTAACCTAACCTAACCTAACCTAACCTAACCTAACCTAACCTAACCTAACCTAACCTAACCTAACCTAACCTAACCTAACCTAACCTAACCTAACCTAACCTAACCTAACCTAACCTAACCTAACCTAACCTAACCTAACCTAACCTAACCTAACCTAACCTAACCTAACCTAACCTAACCTAACCTAACCTAACCTAACCTAACCTAACCTAACCTAACCTAACCTAACCTAACCTAACCTAACCTAACCTAACCTAACCTAACCTAACCTAACCTAACCTAACCTAACCTAACCTAACCTAACCTAACCTAACCTAACCTAACCTAACCTAACCTAACCTAACCTAACCTAACCTAACCTAACCTAACCTAACCTAACCTAACCTAACCTAACCTAACCTAACCTAACCTAACCTAACCTAACCTAACCTAACCTAACCTAACCTAACCTAACCTAACCTAACCTAACCTAACCTAACCTAACCTAACCTAACCTAACCTAACCTAACCTAACCTAACCTAACCTAACCTAACCTAACCTAACCTAACCTAACCTAACCTAACCTAACCTAACCTAACCTAACCTAACCTAACCTAACCTAACCTAACCTAACCTAACCTAACCTAACCTAACCTAACCTAACCTAACCTAACCTAACCTAACCTAACCTAACCTAACCTAACCTAACCTAACCTAACCTAACCTAACCTAACCTAACCTAACCTAACCTAACCTAACCTAACCTAACCTAACCTAACCTAACCTAACCTAACCTAACCTAACCTAACCTAACCTAACCTAACCTAACCTAACCTAACCTAACCTAACCTAACCTAACCTAACCTAACCTAACCTAACCTAACCTAACCTAACCTAACCTAACCTAACCTAACCTAACCTAACCTAACCTAACCTAACCTAACCTAACCTAACCTAACCTAACCTAACCTAACCTAACCTAACCTAACCTAACCTAACCTAACCTAACCTAACCTAACCTAACCTAACCTAACCTAACCTAACCTAACCTAACCTAACCTAACCTAACCTAACCTAACCTAACCTAACCTAACCTAACCTAACCTAACCTAACCTAACCTAACCTAACCTAACCTAACCTAACCTAACCTAACCTAACCTAACCTAACCTAACCTAACCTAACCTAACCTAACCTAACCTAACCTAACCTAACCTAACCTAACCTAACCTAACCTAACCTAACCTAACCTAACCTAACCTAACCTAACCTAACCTAACCTAACCTAACCTAACCTAACCTAACCTAACCTAACCTAACCTAACCTAACCTAACCTAACCTAACCTAACCTAACCTAACCTAACCTAACCTAACCTAACCTAACCTAACCTAACCTAACCTAACCTAACCTAACCTAACCTAACCTAACCTAACCTAACCTAACCTAACCTAACCTAACCTAACCTAACCTAACCTAACCTAACCTAACCTAACCTAACCTAACCTAACCTAACCTAACCTAACCTAACCTAACCTAACCTAACCTAACCTAACCTAACCTAACCTAACCTAACCTAACCTAACCTAACCTAACCTAACCTAACCTAACCTAACCTAACCTAACCTAACCTAACCTAACCTAACCTAACCTAACCTAACCTAACCTAACCTAACCTAACCTAACCTAACCTAACCTAACCTAACCTAACCTAACCTAACCTAACCTAACCTAACCTAACCTAACCTAACCTAACCTAACCTAACCTAACCTAACCTAACCTAACCTAACCTAACCTAACCTAACCTAACCTAACCTAACCTAACCTAACCTAACCTAACCTAACCTAACCTAACCTAACCTAACCTAACCTAACCTAACCTAACCTAACCTAACCTAACCTAACCTAACCTAACCTAACCTAACCTAACCTAACCTAACCTAACCTAACCTAACCTAACCTAACCTAACCTAACCTAACCTAACCTAACCTAACCTAACCTAACCTAACCTAACCTAACCTAACCTAACCTAACCTAACCTAACCTAACCTAACCTAACCTAACCTAACCTAACCTAACCTAACCTAACCTAACCTAACCTAACCTAACCTAACCTAACCTAACCTAACCTAACCTAACCTAACCTAACCTAACCTAACCTAACCTAACCTAACCTAACCTAACCTAACCTAACCTAACCTAACCTAACCTAACCTAACCTAACCTAACCTAACCTAACCTAACCTAACCTAACCTAACCTAACCTAACCTAACCTAACCTAACCTAACCTAACCTAACCTAACCTAACCTAACCTAACCTAACCTAACCTAACCTAACCTAACCTAACCTAACCTAACCTAACCTAACCTAACCTAACCTAACCTAACCTAACCTAACCTAACCTAACCTAACCTAACCTAACCTAACCTAACCTAACCTAACCTAACCTAACCTAACCTAACCTAACCTAACCTAACCTAACCTAACCTAACCTAACCTAACCTAACCTAACCTAACCTAACCTAACCTAACCTAACCTAACCTAACCTAACCTAACCTAACCTAACCTAACCTAACCTAACCTAACCTAACCTAACCTAACCTAACCTAACCTAACCTAACCTAACCTAACCTAACCTAACCTAACCTAACCTAACCTAACCTAACCTAACCTAACCTAACCTAACCTAACCTAACCTAACCTAACCTAACCTAACCTAACCTAACCTAACCTAACCTAACCTAACCTAACCTAACCTAACCTAACCTAACCTAACCTAACCTAACCTAACCTAACCTAACCTAACCTAACCTAACCTAACCTAACCTAACCTAACCTAACCTAACCTAACCTAACCTAACCTAACCTAACCTAACCTAACCTAACCTAACCTAACCTAACCTAACCTAACCTAACCTAACCTAACCTAACCTAACCTAACCTAACCTAACCTAACCTAACCTAACCTAACCTAACCTAACCTAACCTAACCTAACCTAACCTAACCTAACCTAACCTAACCTAACCTAACCTAACCTAACCTAACCTAACCTAACCTAACCTAACCTAACCTAACCTAACCTAACCTAACCTAACCTAACCTAACCTAACCTAACCTAACCTAACCTAACCTAACCTAACCTAACCTAACCTAACCTAACCTAACCTAACCTAACCTAACCTAACCTAACCTAACCTAACCTAACCTAACCTAACCTAACCTAACCTAACCTAACCTAACCTAACCTAACCTAACCTAACCTAACCTAACCTAACCTAACCTAACCTAACCTAACCTAACCTAACCTAACCTAACCTAACCTAACCTAACCTAACCTAACCTAACCTAACCTAACCTAACCTAACCTAACCTAACCTAACCTAACCTAACCTAACCTAACCTAACCTAACCTAACCTAACCTAACCTAACCTAACCTAACCTAACCTAACCTAACCTAACCTAACCTAACCTAACCTAACCTAACCTAACCTAACCTAACCTAACCTAACCTAACCTAACCTAACCTAACCTAACCTAACCTAACCTAACCTAACCTAACCTAACCTAACCTAACCTAACCTAACCTAACCTAACCTAACCTAACCTAACCTAACCTAACCTAACCTAACCTAACCTAACCTAACCTAACCTAACCTAACCTAACCTAACCTAACCTAACCTAACCTAACCTAACCTAACCTAACCTAACCTAACCTAACCTAACCTAACCTAACCTAACCTAACCTAACCTAACCTAACCTAACCTAACCTAACCTAACCTAACCTAACCTAACCTAACCTAACCTAACCTAACCTAACCTAACCTAACCTAACCTAACCTAACCTAACCTAACCTAACCTAACCTAACCTAACCTAACCTAACCTAACCTAACCTAACCTAACCTAACCTAACCTAACCTAACCTAACCTAACCTAACCTAACCTAACCTAACCTAACCTAACCTAACCTAACCTAACCTAACCTAACCTAACCTAACCTAACCTAACCTAACCTAACCTAACCTAACCCGGAGTCCCGTGTCGATTGCGTCCGCGAGAACATCGTTTTTGAGTCGCTCCGCATTGTAAAAATTGAACGGTCGGTAAAAGTTATGAGAAGTGCATGTTGCGTTACACAGAAACGTGTGAAATCGTGAGTGCTACACAACAGTGAAAACCGCGTGAAAATCGGATACAAATTGTAGATTTTCCTAGAACAAAAACTGTTTTTTGAGGTTAATTGGTGTGACAAATTGTGTATAAAGTGACTTAACTACAAATCAAGATCGACGACCCTAGATTTTTCTGCTGTGAGAGGGTGTGTCTCGGGGAGACCCATCTTTTGAGACCCCTTTCAGATTTTTCCAGCCACGCCCGGAAAAACTATAAGCGTTTTTCACAGAAGCACGTGGACACGAGGTCCCAGATCCAGGTCAGCTGCAAACAAACAGAGAGCTACGCGGAGCACAAGACACCTCAGTGATACAATATCCATTTAAACCTGCGAAAAAAGTTAAGTGGTTCAAAAGTTATTAATGTTTATATAGTGACTATCTCTGGCAACCCTAGCTCTAAAACCAGATCTACAACCCCTATTTTTTATATGTTCAAATGAAAGAGTAACTAAAGAAGAACGAGTTACTTGTTTTTCCTAATTAAATCGAACAATTACTTTTAAAATAAGGACTATCAAACTTTTTAAAAAATTTAAATTCTATATATGTGATATAAGGGTTGAAAAAACAACCCCTACGTACAAAGTGACCAATGCACATAAGCCTTTACAAGGAGCACTTTAATTTAAGATTATTTTGAAGAGAATCGGTTGGGAAACAAAGAAGTTATAAGACTTTTAAAATTCTAGGTATAAGTTAGTGTTTATGAATAGACTAAGACTATAACTAGATTTAAATACAGAAGCAACCAAGTTTTTGTAAAAAATTTCCCAGGCCCTGCAGGCTAGGACCCTAGAGCTCGTATTGGCACACTAACTATAATTTTAGATTTTAAGATTGTGACTTAGATTTAAGCTTTAAAGAAACCTAAGTGAGACCTAGGCGAATATTTTTATTTTACTTTTTGAAAATTTTATAGGGTCATAACTTTGGAACGAGTCAACCAATTCTGGTTCTGATCCCACAAAAACTATTTTTTTGTGAGTACGAGTCAGGTGGGTTCAGAAAAAAGTTATTATTTTAAATTTTAGGGGGGGTCATTTTCGTTTTCAAATTACGATTCGTCAATTAATGTAAAAACTTAGGACTGTAATATCTCGGGTGTTACTGCTCTGATCAGGACAATCGAGGTGTCAAAAAACTTGCCCGCGCCGAGACCTACGCATCGGCATCATTGGAAAGGCTCTAGGTAGAGTAGTTACGTATTTAAATTTTCGCAGCCAAGAAATTTTGATATTTTTTCTTTATTTTATTTTATCTTAAGTTCAACGACGTGCTCTAACTTAATGACAAACATTGTAGAGTTCAAATGTAGAGTAGAAAAATATTTCTACTTTTATTTTTAGATTTTACTTTTATGTTGTTTTATTTTATTCGATATTAAATTGACTTACCTGACATCCCGGTGAGCATCCACGCCGGATCCGTGACAGAAAGGTGGAGTACGATCTGGAAAGTAAAACACAAGGTTAACACAAATCATACATACATTTACACTCACGCACATACGCATTCAAGCACACACATTCACACGTACACTTGCACATACACGCACATGCGTATACACATACATATACATAAACTTTCATACACTCACACACAACAAACCAAGTGTTAAATATTGTCTACACACTTCTACCTGTTTGACCCGTGCGAGTGAATCGAGTCTATTGACTGATACACCTAGTTTTAGTATTTACACAGGAGACTCCCTCTCATTTTATTATATATAATATAGTTTATTTTATTTCATACTTGACACAGACCCCCATTTACAGGGTCTAGCAACCATTTTACAAACTGACAACTTTCCCCGATCCACCTACAACAACCTACATTACACACCGCAATCATACACACTCACACATCAACATGTACCGCACACCCACGACCTCTGGCGCTGCCAAAAAGCCCACAACCCCCAGCCCTGTCACCACAACCGCAGCAGCGCAGGACGCTGCCAGGACCTTCATTAAAAGACCAGAAGCCAAAAGGAGATCACTTGATAACATGGACATCTACAAAAAGCAGAAACAGAATTACGCTGTACTATCGAGTGATCAGCTCCTCCAGGAAATAATGAAGACCTTCGAGGATATACCATCGAAAGTGCATGAGTACCCTCAGATGAGGAGAGACATCAAACACTTCCTGGAGGTGCAGTCAGACAAGGGCATACGGGCAATCTTCGAGCTCAGTAGGCGTATGCAAAGTCTCGAAGCAGAGGTCCCGAAATCAAGAACACCTACAAAAACCTCGTCATCCGAGGGGCAGGATGACATCCTCAGGAAACTGGGAGAGGTGGAAGTGACTCTGACCGAGCGCATGAACGAAATGGAGAAAAGTTTAAGAACGGATATAGGGGGACTCCATGATGGTAACGACGACCGGGGCTCCGACATAATCGACAAGATCACCGACAGGATCGACGAGACCAGAGCTGCCATAGACCAAACGACCGAGAAGGTCGAGAGTCGAACGCATGCTCTCGTTAAAGACCTGGTCGGTGGTATTGCCAATGATGTCGTGGCAGCCAAACAAGAGCTCATTGAGGTCGCAAAAGGACTGGCATGCGACATAAACCTAGCCCCAGCCCTAGTCCCTAAGACATACGCAAGTGTCGCAGCAGTCAAACCCGTCCATCGCCCTGCACTTCACTCGATGGCGGTCACCCTCGAGGGCAGCCAGGAGACTGCTGACGAGGTGCTCGCCAGGGTGAAAAGGGCAGTCGATGCCAGAGGCACCGGCCTAAAAATCACCAAGGTTCGGAAGGCTAAGAACCAAACTATTATATTGGGCTGCGACACAAAAGAGGAGATGCAGAAAGTCCAGAGAATAATAGAGAGTCGTGGGGACGGACTAATAGTAGCACAGATGAAAAATAAAAACCCTCTCGTTGTCCTGAGGGATGTGTTCATAGATAGCGATGACGATGATATGGTCAAGGCGCTATACGCTCAGAACGTTGACATTTTCGCGGGTCTACCTGAGGAAGACAAAGAAATGGCGATAAAATATAAAAAACGCACAAGAAATCACAAGACAGCGCACATCATACTCCAGGTAAAGTCTAATGTATGGCAGAGGATGACGGAGGCTGGAGCCCTCTATCTAGACCTTCAAAGGGTCAGAGTTGAGGACCAGTCTCCGCTCATCCAATGCACGAAGTGCCTCGCGTTTGGACATGGTCGGAAATTTTGCACCGAGAGTGTGGACAGATGTAGTCACTGTGGAGGTCCGCATCTGCGCGAGAAATGCGCAGACTTTACCACAGGAAACGAACCGCAGTGCTGCAACTGCTCACACTCTGGGTTGCGGAAGACCGACCACAACGCGTTCAGTGCGGACTGTCCGGTACGCAAAAAATGGGACTACTTGGCTCGTGCGAATACGGCCTATGCATAATCCACACGCAGGATATCACAAAACATGTAACACACAGCCAAAAAGCACACAGAAACATAAACACAACACACACAAACATGAAATACATGACAACACGAACACAAACTGATATACAGAAGGTATATTGAATATACACGATTATATCAGCACAGGAACACTTACATAGAACACAAACAGAAACTCTAAACAAATTAAAACGAAATATAAAATAAGAACAGGCAAAAGAAATAGTCAATAAGTATATATAACTAAGTATATATATATTATTGCCTTGGCAAAGCGTTGATAATAAAGGTACAGAAGAAAAGTAAAAATATAAAACAAACATAACATAACAGAAAACTCATCAATCCTGCTAAATACCAGTGTAAGAACTTGTGAAAATGCAATAAAATTACTTACTGTTCCACGAATATTAGATATAAAAATAGAACTAGAATAAGTACTTACTGTCCTACAAATAATAGATATTGAAATAGAATTTTAGAAACAAGAGAATAAGTAAATACTATATACTGATGTAAGATTATAGACTAGACTTATAGAATAGAACTAAGAAATAGGAAATTTAAGAATGTTAGAATAAGATGATAAGTAAAA